>CM029520.1:19331264-19338764 GCA_017140615.1 Eucalyptus cladocalyx
AAACCCTAAACCCTAAACCCTAAACCCTAAACCCTAAACCCTAAACCCTAAACCCTAAACCCTAAACCCTAAACCCTAAACCCTAAACCCTAAACCCTAAACCCTAAACCCTAAACCCTAAACCCTAAACCCTAAACCCTAAACCCTAAACCCTAAACCCTAAACCCTAAACCCTAAACCCTAAACCCTAAACCCTAAACCCTAAACCCTAAACCCTAAACCCTAAACCCTAAACCCTAAACCCTAAACCCTAAACCCTAAACCCTAAACCCTAAACCCTAAACCCTAAACCCTAAACCCTAAACCCTAAACCCTAAACCCTAAACCCTAAACCCTAAACCCTAAACCCTAAACCCTAAACCCTAAACCCTAAACCCTAAACCCTAAACCCTAAACCCTAAACCCTAAACCCTAAACCCTAAACCCTAAACCCTAAACCCTAAACCCTAAACCCTAAACCCTAAACCCTAAACCCTAAACCCTAAACCCTAAACCCTAAACCCTAAACTAAACTTCTAAACCTAAACCCTAAACCCTAAACCCTAAACCCTAAACCCTAAACCCTAAACCCTAAACCCTAAACCCTAAACCCTAAACCCTAAACCCTAAACCCTAAACCCTAAACCCTAAACCCTAAACCCTAAACCCTAAACCCTAAACCCTAAACCCTAAACCCTAAACCCTAAACCCTAAACCCTAAACCCTAAACCCTAAACCCTAAACCCTAAACCCTAAACCCTAAACCCTAAACCCTAAACCCTAAACCCTAAACCCTAAACCCTAAACCCTAAACCCTAAACCCTAAACCCTAAACCCTAAACCCTAAACCCTAAACCCTAAACCCTAAACCCTAAACCCTAAACCCTAAACCCTAAACCCTAAACCCTAAACCCTAAACCCTAAACCCTAAACCCTAAACCCTAAACCCTAAACCCTAAACCCTAAACCCTAAACCCTAAACCCTAAACCCTAAACCCTAAACCCTAAACCCTAAACCCTAAACCCTAAACCCTAAACCCTAAAAACCCTAAACCCTAAACCCTAAACCCTAAACCCTAAAAACCCTAAACCCTAAACCCTAAACCCTAAACCCTAAACCCTAAACCCTAAACCCTAAACCCTAAACCCTAAACCCTAAACCCTAAACCCTAAACCCTAAACCCTAAACCCTAAACCCTAAACCCTAAACCCTAAACCCTAAACCCTAAACCCTAAACCCTAAACCCTAAACCCTAAACCCTAAACCCTAAACCCTAAACCCTAAACCCTAAACCCTAAACCCTAAACCCTAAACCCTAAACCCTAAACCCTAAACCCTAAACCCTAAACCCTAAACCCTAAAAAACCCTAAACCCTAAACCCTAAACCCTAAACCCTAAACCCTAAACCCTAAACCCTAAACCCTAAACCCTAAACCCTAAACCCTAAACCCTAAACCCTAAACCCTAAACCCTAAACCCTAAACCCTAAACCCTAAACCCTAAACCCTAAACCCTAAACCCTAAACCCTAAACCCTAAACCCTAAACCCTAAACCCTAAACCCTAAACCCTAAACCCTAAACCCTAAACCCTAAACCCTAAACCCTAAACCCTAAACCCTAAACCCTAAACCCTAAACCCTAAACCCTAAACCCTAAACCCTAAACCCTAAACCCTAAACCCTAAACCCTAAACCCTAAACCCTAAACCCTAAACCCTAAACCCTAAACCCTAAACCCTAAACCCTAAACCCTAAACCCTAAACCCTAAACCCTAAACCCTAAACCCTAAACCCTAAACCCTAAACCCTAAACCCTAAACCCTAAACCCTAAACCCTAAACCCTAAACCCTAAACCCTAAACCCTAAACCCTAAACCCTAAACCCTAAACCCTAAACCCTAAACCCTAAACCCTAAACCCTAAACCCTAAACCCTAAACCCTAAACCCTAAACCCTAAACCCTAAACCCTAAACCCTAAACCCTAAACCCTAAACCCTAAACCCTAAACCCTAAACCCTAAACCCTAAACCCTAAACCCTAAACCCTAAACCCTAAACCCTAAACCCCTAAACCCTAAACCCTAAACCCTAAACCCTAAACCCTAAACCCTAAACCCTAAACCCTAAACCCTAAACCCTAAACCCTAAACCCTAAACCCTAAACCCTAAACCCTAAACCCTAAACCCTAAACCCTAAACCCTAAACCCTAAACCCTAAACCCTAAACCCTAAACCCTAAACCCTAAACCCTAAACCCTAAACCCTAAAAACCCTAAACCCTAAACCCTAAACCCTAAACCCTAAACCCTAAACCCTAAACCCTAAACCCTAAACCCTAAACCCTAAACCCTAAACCCTAAACCCTAAACCCTAAACCCTAAACCCTAAACCCTAAACCCTAAACCCTAAACCCTAAACCCTAAACCCTAAACCCTAAACCCTAAACCCTAAACCCTAAACCCTAAACCCTAAACCCTAAACCCTAAACCCTAAACCCTAAACCCTAAACCCTAAACCCTAAACCCTAAACCCTAAACCCTAAACCCTAAACCCTAAACCCTAAACCCTAAACCCTAAACCCTAAACCCTAAACCCTAAACCCCTAAACCCTAAACCCTAAACCCTAAACCCTAAACCCTAAACCCTAAACCCTAAACCCTAAACCCTAAACCCTAAACCCTAAACCCTAAACCCTAAACCCTAAACCCTAAACCCTAAACCCTAAACCCTAAACCCTAAACCCTAAACCCTAAACCCTAAACCCTAAACCCTAAACCCTAAACCCTAAACCCTAAACCCTAAACCCTAAACCCTAAACCCTAAACCCTAAACCCTAAACCCTAAACCCTAAACCCTAAACCCTAAACCCTAAACCCTAAACCCTAAACCCTAAACCCTAAACCCTAAACCCTAAACCCTAAACCCTAAACCCTAAACCCTAAACCCTAAACCCTAAACCCTAAACCCTAAACCCTAAACCCTAAACCCTAAACCCTAAACCCTAAACCCTAAACCCTAAACCCTAAACCCTAAACCCTAAACCCTAAACCCTAAACCCTAACCCTCCCTAAACCCTAAACCCTAAACCCTAAACCCTAAACCCTAAACCCTAAACCCTAAACCCTAAACCCTAAACCCTAAACCCTAAACCCTAAACCCTAAACCCTAAACCCTAAACCCTAAACCCTAAACCCTAAACCCTAAACCCTAAACCCTAAACCCTAAACCCTAAACCCTAAACCCTAAACCCTAAACCCTAAACCCTAAACCCTAAACCCTAAACCCTAAACCCTAAACCCTAAACCCTAAACCCTAAACCCTAAACCCTAAACCCTAAACCCTAAACCCTAAACCCTAAACCCTAAACCCTAAACCCTAAACCCTAAACCCTAAACCCTAAACCCTAAACCCTAAACCCTAAACCCTAAACCCTAAACCCTAAACCCTAAACCCTAAACCCTAAACCCTAAACCCTAAACCCTAAACCCTAAACCCTAAACCCTAAACCCTAAACCCTAAACCCTAAACCCTAAACCCTAAACCCTAAACCCTAAACCCTAAACCCTAAACCCTAAACCCTAAACCCTAAACCCTAAACCCTAAAACCCTAAACCCTAAACCCTAAACCCTAAACCCTAAACCCTAAACCCTAAACCCTAAACCCTAAACCCTAAACCCTAAACCCTAAACCCTAAACCCTAAACCCTAAACCCTAAACCCTAAACCCTAAACCCTAAACCCTAAACCCTAAACCCTAAACCCTAAACCCTAAACCCTAAACCCTAAACCCTAAACCCTAAACCCTAAACCCTAAACCCTAAACCCTAAACCCTAAACCCCCTAAACCCTACCCCCTAAACCCTAAACCCTAAACCCTAAACCCTAAACCCTAAACCCTAAACCCTAAACCCTAAACCCTAAACCCTAAACCCTAAACCCTAAACCCTAAACCCTAAACCCTAAACCCTAAACCCTAAACCCTAAACCCTAAACCCTAAACCCTAAACCCTAAACCCTAAACCCTAAACCCTAAACCCTAAACCCTAAACCCTAAACCCTAAACCCTAAACCCTAAACCCTAAACCCTAAACCCTAAACCCTAAACCCTAAACCCTAAACCCTAAACCCTAAACCCTAAACCCTAAACCCTAAACCCTAAACCCTAAACCCTAAACCCTAAACCCTAAACCCTAAACCCTAAACCCTAAACCCTAAACCCTAAACCCTAAACCCTAAACCCTAAACCCTAAACCCTAAACCCTAAACCCTAAACCCTAAACCCTAAACCCTAAACCCTAAACCCTAAACCCTAAACCCTAAACCCTAAACCCTAAACCCTAAACCCTAAACCCTAAACCCTAAACCCTAAACCCTAAACCCTAAACCCTAAACCCTAAACCCTAAACCCTAAACCCTAAACCCTAAACCCTAAACCCTAAACCCTAAACCCTAAACCCTAAACCCTAAACCCTAAACCCTAAACCCTAAACCCTAAACCCTAAACCCTAAACCCTAAACCCTAAACCCTAAACCCTAAACCCTAAACCCTAAACCCTAAACCCTAAACCCTAAACCCTAAACCCTAAACCCTAAACCCTAAACCCTAAACCCTAAACCCTAAACCCTAAACCCTAAACCCTAAACCCTAAACCCTAAACCCTAAACCCTAAACCCTAAACCCTAAACCCTACCCCCTAAACCCTAAACCCTAAACCCTAAACCCTAAACCCTAAACCCTAAACCCTAAACCCTAAACCCTAAACCCTAAACCCTAAACCCTAAACCCTAAACCCTAAACCCTAAACCCTAAACCCTAAACCCTAAACCCTAAACCCTAAACCCTAAACCCTAAACCCTAAACCCTAAACCCTAAACCCTAAACCCTAAACCCTAAACCCTAAACCCTAAACCCTAAACCCTAAACCCTAAACCCTAAACCCTAAACCCTAAACCCTAAACCCTAAACCCTAAACCCTAAACCCTAAACCCTAAACCCTAAACCCTAAACCCTAAACCCTAAACCCTAAACCCTAAACCCTAAACCCTAAACCCTAAACCCTACCCCCTAAACCCTAAACCCTAAACCCTAAACCCTAAACCCTAAACCCTAAACCCTAAACCCTAAACCCTAAACCCTAAACCCTAAACCCTAAACCCTAAACCCTAAACCCTAAACCCTAAACCCTAAACCCTAAACCCTAAACCCTAAACCCTAAACCCTAAACCCTAAACCCTAAACCCTAAACCCTAAACCCTAAACCCTAAACCCTAAACCCTAAACCCTAAACCCTAAACCCTAAACCCTAAACCCTAAACCCTAAACCCTAAACCCTAAACCCTAAACCCTAAACCCTAAACCCTAAACCCTAAACCCTAAACCCTAAACCCTAAACCCTAAACCCTAAACCCTAAACCCTAAACCCTAAACCCTAAACCCTAAACCCTAAACCCTAAACCCTAAACCCTAAACCCTAAACCCTAAACCCTAAACCCTAAACCCTAAACCCTAAACCCTAAACCCTAAACCCTAAACCCTAAACCCTAAACCCTAAACCCCTAAACCCTAAACCCTAAACCCTAAACCCTAAACCCTAAACCCTAAACCCTAAACCCTAAACCCTAAACCCTAAACCCTAAACCCTAAACCCTAAACCCCCTAAACCCTAAACCCTAAACCCTAAACCCTAAACCCTAAACCCTAAACCCTAAACCCTAAACCCTAAACCCTAAACCCTAAACCCTAAACCCTAAACCCTAAACCCTAAACCCTAAACCCTAAACCCTAAACCCTAAACCCTAAACCCTAAACCCTAAACCCTAAACCCTAAACCCTAAACCCTAAACCCTAAACCCTAAACCCTAAACCCTAAACCCTAAACCCTAAACCCTAAACCCTAAACCCTAAACCCTAAACCCTAAACCCTAAACCCTAAACCCTAAACCCTAAACCCTAAACCCTAAACCCTAAACCCTAAACCCTAAACCCTAAACCCTAAACCCTAAACCCTAAACCCTAAACCCTAAACCCTAAACCCTAAACCCTAAACCCTAAACCCTAAACCCTAAACCCTAAACCCTAAACCCTAAACCCTACCCCCTAAACCCTAAACCCTAAACCCTAAACCCTAAACCCTAAACCCTAAACCCTAAACCCTAAACCCTAAACCCTAAACCCTAAACCCTAAACCCTAAACCCTAAACCCTAAACCCTAAACCCTAAACCCTAAACCCTAAACCCTAAAAACCCTAAACCCTAAACCCTAAACCCTAAACCCTAAACCCTAAACCCTAAACCCTAAACCCTACCCCCTAAACCCTAAACCCTAAACCCTAAACCCTAAACCCTAAACCCTAAACCCTAAACCCTAAACCCTAAACCCTAAACCCTAAACCCTAAACCCTAAACCCTAAACCCTAAACCCTAAACCCTAAACCCTAAACCCTAAACCCTAAACCCTAAACCCTAAACCCTAAACCCTAAACCCTAAACCCTAAACCCTAAACCCTAAACCCTAAACCCTAAACCCTAAACCCTAAACCCTAAACCCTAAACCCTAAACCCTAAACCCTAAACCCTAAACCCTAAACCCTAAACCCTAAACCCTAAACCCTAAACCCTAAACCCTAAACCCTAAACCCTAAACCCTAAACCCTAAACCCTAAACCCTAAACCCTAAACCCTAAACCCTAAACCCTAAACCCTAAACCCTAAACCCTAAACCCTAAACCCTAAAACCCTAAACCCTAAACCCTAAACCCTAAACCCTAAACCCTAAACCCTAAACCCTAAACCCTAAACCCTAAACCCTAAACCCTAAACCCTAAACCCTAAACCCTAAACCCTAAACCCTAAACCCTAAACCCTAAACCCTAAACCCTAAACCCTAAACCCTAAACCCTAAACCCTAAACCCTAAACCCTAAACCCTAAACCCTAAACCCTAAACCCTAAACCCTAAACCCTAAACCCTAAACCCTAAACCCTAAACCCTAAACCCTAAACCCTAAACCCTAAACCCTAAACCCTAAACCCTAAACCCTAAACCCTAAAAACCCTAAACCCTAAACCCTAAACCCTAAACCCTAAACCCTAAACCCTAAACCCTAAAAACCCTAAACCCTAAACCCTAAACCCTAAACCCTAAACCCTAAACCCTAAACCCTAAACCCTAAACCCTAAACCCTAAACCCTAAACCCTAAACCCTAAACCCTAAACCCTAAACCCTAAACCCTAAACCCTAAACCCTAAACCCTAAACCCTAAACCCTAAACCCTAAACCCTAAACCCTAAACCCTAAACCCTAAACCCTAAACCCTAAACCCTAAACCCTAAACCCTAAACCCTAAACCCTAAACCCTAAACCCTAAACCCTAAACCCTAAACCCTAAACCCTAAACCCTAAACCCTAAACCCTAAACCCTAAACCCTAAACCCTAAACCCTAAACCCTAAACCCTAAACCCTAAACCCTAAACCCTAAACCCTAAACCCTAAACCCTAAACCCTAAACCCTAAACCC